>JAKCOX010000012.1:20399372-20406872 GCA_022605575.1 Laterallus jamaicensis coturniculus
CTCTTCCTTTCTTTCTCTCTTCCTCTCTTTCTCTCTTTCTCTCTTTCTCTCTTTCTCTCTTTCTCTCTTTCTCTCTCTTTCTCTCTCTCTTTTCTTTTTGTTTTTTTAGAACAAAGTTGGCAAATGCATTGGGATTGGAGATTTTTTTTATTATTTGGTGGTGTTTTCTCACCACCTTCTTTTCTTTTTGTGCACTTTTTGGCTATATGAAGGATTGCTGCCTTTTTGTTGAAACCATTCGCAGAAACATAATTTCAGAAAACACGAGTGATGGTGATTTATGACAGCATGCTTTAAATTTGCACAACTAATCAGCCAAAATAGAAAATTTAACATCTCTAGCATGTGTATAGTTTCATGCATTTTGTGAACAGGGTGTGAAGGGATGGTCAAAAAACATACAGACTCGTGTGGCAGCTTCTAGGATGTCCACATTGACTGATTTCCAAACATAGAATACTGACATATGGGTGAATATAGATTTCTCTTCTTGAAAGCCTCATTTATGCCCTTGTTCAACACAGTCTACCCAGATGAATATACAAAAAGGTACTAGAATACTATGTGTATTCCCAGATTAGGTACGAGAAGAATCATCTCTTATTAGTCAAATATGGCATAAACCTGCTACTCTACTTCTGAAGGGTACAAAATAAAATTTAGCTTAATGTCACTGAGGGCTTCTGTTATTTATCAGTACTCACAAAGAAGGGACAAGTCATACTAATACGTCTAAAAGTAAAGCAGATCTTTGTGGAAGGAAATGAAGATTTTAAAAAGATCTCCTATTGCCCAAGATCAAACAAGGTAATTAGAATGATTAAAAACTGTTGAAGTACTGGGTCTCGGATGTATTAGACTCTGTAACTCTAAGGAAAGTAGCAAAGAAAATAGGAAAGCCCTTTGGCAAACATTTGTATGACTTGGGATATGGAGGACTAAAGAACGTAGATAATGAAACTCCCCCATTAAAGGTTATAAGATGATACAGATCTCTAAATGTGGCTGTGGGGCTAGTCTTAAAAAATACAATATTTCTTTCTTTCCAGTCTCAGTCAGATGCTTCAAAAATGGCAGATGACACAGAATTAAGGCAAAAAAAAAAAAAAAAAAAAGTAATAATGTCAGCAGCCTAGTTACACAGAGGAGTTTAATTGAACAGTAAATCCAAATTTTTTCCTGAGATTTTACAATAATGAGCATACAAAAAGAGAGCTGTATGATGAGAATAAGAGTCTCTGCCTCTGACCATAACCAGTAGAAGTCAAATAACATTCCAGTTTAAAAATACATTCTATTTTTATATTTGCATTGTTTTTCATATTAATTCATTATGCCACCTGGCTAATGTTCCAAAGTAGTCCCTATCACCTTTATCTTTACTCATTTAACAATGTTTTTATACATATACATTATAATGCCATCGTAAGGCAGACTCAGTTTTAACTGAGATTATCCACGTTGAACAGACAGCAAACTACAAAAACAAGGAGCAGACACCTAAATCTTCAAAACTGCTTGTGTACTTGTTATCCATTGAAAAGTCCAAGTCTCCAAGTGAGATTCATCTTGTCATACTCCAAATATCAGCCACCCAGATTAAACTAGATCTCTACAATCTCTCTATTGCCCAGGATAATCCAGCTATATTCTGAAAAAAAAGAAAAATCCTGGGATAAGCATAATTGCTCTTAAAAAGTTCATTTCTAGAGCAACTTAGACATTCACATGGCTTCAAAATTTATGACAGTTGAGTTCAAGGCATTTAATCTTGTCTTTATCCCAAACAGTTTATTTGTAACCTTCTGCTGCAAAGTCAGTTATTTCAAGGACACAACTGGGTCAGTTTAGGTAACTAGTTCCCTAGGCAATACCAAATTCTTTGTTTCACTGATTAATAGCATTGTTTTCACTTGGGTTTGGATTATTCTTTTTTTGTCACTGGACTGGTAATAGTTGTTTAGATTGTGGTTTAAGTATCTCAAGTTAACACTGGTGCTGTGATAAAGTTGTTCATAGATATAGAATCATAGAATCATAGAATGTATTTGGGTGGAAGGGACCTTTTGAGGTCATCTAGTCCAACCACACTGCAGTAGGCTGGGACCTTTTCACTAGATTGGGTCGCTCAGAGACCCATCAAGCCTGACCTTGAATAGCTCCAGGGATGAGGCCTCCACTACTTCTACCTGTTACAGTGATCTACCACCCTCAGAGTGAAGATTTTTTTCCTGATATCCTAATATCATCCGAGTCTATCTGCCTTTTACATTGCACTGACTTGGTTTTAATTTTTATGTTATTGCTTAGTTTCAATTTATATTCAGCTGGTAAATGGATGTCCATTTTACTCAAATGGAGACTCTTTTCCAAAGATAAACCACAGCAGTTTCTGCTCATCACTTACTGTGTCTTCAAGATCAGTCAAGTACTTTCAGGTGTCTGTTGTGTACCTATACTACACTATACTAGCACCTGTGTGCTAGATATTTAAGTTACCATTTCAGAGTCAATGCATATCACAAGGCACAATTTGGGTGTTCAAGTGCAGATATCAGTATGATTTCTGATGCTGAAATAATCTGCCTGTCACAGAGTGTATGGGACATCTCCACCTTTCTGGACTGGCTTTTTGAGAGCCTGTGGGATAACCTTGAATGTCTCAAATGGGACCAGGTGACTAAGTTAAAGGAACTAAATTCAGTGTTGGGTTACCCAAGGCATTAAGGTATTATGTTGCTGACGTGATTTGGACTGTTTTAGGAAATTAAACCGAGCTCCACAGAGTGTATTGCCTTGATCTCTGGAGAATGTGAGTTCGACACCTTCTCTATGTATAAATGTTATGTGTGAGCATCTAAATTTGGATATCTGAAACTCACCTCTAACTTCCAAAATGGGTTCTGTTGGCTTAAACAAAATCAAATACATAGTATGCCTTTTTAACCACCTCAGCTCTAAAAACCTACAAATGTACATATTTCAACAAGATAAGCATCTATAGGACAGCAAATGACAGTCTTGGCAGCTCCTGTAGTTATGGCTTTGAGGAGCAGCATTATCAGTAGGATGGAAAATCCCAACCACCACTTGCACTGGTCTCATTTGGACACAACCAAGTAGCCTTCAGAACCTTTGCTCTACAAAGAAGGACCTGGGGGTCCTGGTGGTCGACAGGTTGGCCATGAGCCAGCAGTGTGTCCTGAGGGCCAAGAGGTCCAATGGGATCCTGGGGGGGCATTGAAAGAAGCATGACCAGCAGGTCAAAGGATGTGATCATCCTCATCTACTCTGCTCTGGTCAGGCCCCACCTGGAGTATTGTGTCCAGATCTGGGCACCCCGGTACAAAAAAGACAGAAATCTCCTGGAGAGAGTCCAGCAGAAAGGCTGAATGAACTGGGGTTGTTCAGCTTTGAGAAAATAAGACTAAGAGGGGATCTGATTAATCTTTATAAATATCTGAAGTGTGGGAGAGAGAAGGAAATGGCCAGCCTCTTTTCAATGATCTGTGGAGACAGAACAAGGGGCAACGGCTTCAAGTTGGAGCACAGGAAGTTTTTCACAGTGAGGGTGACAGAACACTGGAACAAGCCCAGGGGGGGTTTGGAGTTTCCTTCTCTGAAGATACTAAAGACCCACCTGGACACTGACCTATGAGACCTGTCCTAGGGACCCTGCTTTGGCAGGGAGGTTCCACTCGATGATCTCTGGAGGTCTCTTCCAACCCCTACAGTTCTGTGATTCTAAACCACAGATGATACTTTAAAAGCTTAATTGCTCCCAGTTAGATTTCGTTGTCCTGCTGTTTCATGTTGCCTTCTCTCTCATTGAACAGGTGACCTTAATAATGGATCCTAAAAGTGTGTATGTGATGGATGTAATTAAGTGACACTTCAGTAAATATTTTGCTATTTTGTTGCATAAGAACCCTTTCTGGGTACTGGGGAGAGGTGAGAGGGGTGGTAAAGTGGATTAAATTGCATAGCTGGGAGCTCATCCATTGAGAACAGAATTTACCAGCACTCACCATGTTTTTCTGTTCATCACCTGTATCTGAAAACACTTCAACTGGTCTCCAACCCTGGGATGGCTTATTGAGGTAGCAGATGATTTTAGAATATGCATAAGCATATATAAAATCCTTTTAAATAAAACATTGTACACCAACCAACAGATCTGCCGTGGGACTAGGCTTTACACCAGAAACTATAAAACAGGGAATCCACATTTATGTGAAAGTTGTTGGAAACCAGGATGTTAACAGTAACCTACAAAGACTCAGACAGGTCAGGAATATCTAATAAATCATCTCTTCTCCTGTCATGACAAACAAAAAGGAGGAATCCAGGCTAGAACTTCCACAGTGTGAAAAAAATGGAGCAGATGACAGACATTTTCTACAAGGTATTTCAGCTTGATTTTTCACCTTGAATTTATTAACTGGCTAGACAACCTTTTTTTTTTTTTTTTCTATCTCTTTGATCTTTTAAGGTTGTGGAGTCTTTGCAGTCCTCTGCTGATGCTATGTATTTTTCATTTAGGGAATAGATGCGCATGGCACAAGATGGATGCTAATAATTTAAACCTAAGGTATTTCTGCCACTATTTTTGTCTGGCTGTGTAAAACACTTCACAGAGGTGCTAGGTAAACCAAGACCTTGTTTCTCTTGGAAGTAATTTCCCACCATTCCATTGCTGGCTCCGTGCAGATGTAGCAAAGAGCCCAGGAAGAGCCAGTCACAGGATAGAGCTTTATCTGAAACCACAAAGCAACAAGAAGGTGTGACACAAAGCAGAAAGAAGCAGGAGGAAGAGAAAGACGTCTCCCTGTACTCTTTTCAGCAGTGACACACTATCTCTGCTGCAAAGCTTGCTTCTTCAAGTAAACATATTGACTTCTACATCACCTTGTCACCCCACCTGTCCCTCTTCATGTCTGTCTGGTCATGTGCTTCATCCTCTCAAAACCCTACACTGTGAACCCTCTGGCGCATCAAGTGCCCTCGTCTTGCTTGCTCATACAGACTCATTGGGGCCTTAAAGCAGGATGTTGGTTTCTAGGTGCTAAGAGAATAATAATAAACAATATTAAAAGCTGTAGCTGCTGCAATAAAACATGCATTTATACGAGTTATCTTGATGCAGAGCTAACAAATCATTTACGCTTTTATATATATATAAATAAATAGCAACAATAAATAAGATGAAACTGCAGCGGGGAGAGAACTCTTATGGCTGTTAATTTATTTTCCCCCCCCCAACTTATCTGTCTTCTGCATTAGGGATAAGAATGGGTTTGCGTTGCAAATTCCAGGCAGTCGATCTCCCTTCAATGACAGTTTTGCTATAATTCTCCTAATTTCAAGCTTCTGCTTGAAAAGGTAACAGTAGACGGCATCCAGGCCATTTTTGCAGTCATCGGCAGCTGACTCAGGTGATTCATTTTCACAGGCTTAAGTTGTTGCATGCATAGTCAATCCCCTTGGAAAAAGGCTGTTTCCCCATATCAAATGGCACCAGATCCTGATTTTAAAGTAAGCTTAAAAGTTAAGGTTTTAAGGGTCCATGTCATCACTCCATCCCAGTTCTCTGAAGGGAGTTATATGCCATTGACAAAATCTTCCCTTGTAGAGTTTTTATGATGGTTGTTATACCAGAAATAGATGAACACACAAAAGGAAGATCTAGAATAGTTCTTATATTGAAAATGGCATGTATACTGGTTGTCCAAAGTTTTTGAGCCAAGGAATGATAGCATTCAAAGGGCTGACACGTGATAAGTAATAACAGCCATTATGACTCACTCATTTGATATGGTAAACCCGTGGCCAGTGTCAGTCATGTCAGTTCACACAATTTGTTCTTTGCTATTTTCGTCAGTATTAGTCAACAGGAATTTCCTCCGCAAGAATCATCAAACGCTAGCGTGTAAAGCATATTTATGTTTTAAAGACTCTGTTGGGTCAACCTAGTATTTATTATACATCTGTCGAGTTTGTTCAAATTCCAGAAATGGCAACCAGACATTATGAAATCACTGTAATCCTTGGAGGAGCTGAGACTGTTTAGTCTAGAGACGAGGACTGAAAGAAGACATGATAATCATCTCCAAATATGCAGAAGAGACCTTCAAAGGGAAAAGGAGCAAAAGCATTTTCTTTGACTTATTGAATAAAGAAGCAAAGGCTTCAACTGCATCAGAGAGATCTGGGGGAAATTTCTGGGGAACTTTCCAACAGGAAAGCAAAACAGGAGCAGGTTTCTTGGAGCCTGTGACATTTTCCCCAGAGATGTTTACAGAAAGGTCCAAAACATGATCCAGGAAGTGGTTTTTTGCCTTTGTGTAGACTACCATTGTTTGATGGGTTTTTGTTGGTGGGGTTTTTTTGTTTAGTTGGTTTGGTTTGGTTTGGTTTTTAATACTACTTTCTTCTAGGCTCTGCTTCTTCAGTTTTTCCCAGGGACATATTTCCTTACTGTATTTCCCAATACCAATAACACAGAGAAATTTGGGATTGAATTTCCTTCATAGAAGTACATTTTTTGCTAAACTTTCTGCAGATAGGTGCTATGTCATGACACATAATCAGGTCAAAACCCCAAATCAGCTTTTTGTTATAAACTAATAGCCTATTAACAGAAACCACAGAAGCTTTGCCTTTATGTACCCTGACAATTGATCCAACGATCCCCCCAGTGAAGAATACTGGGTACCAAGATACATTTGTGCCAAAGGGCAGTACAAGTAGCCATGGTTTTGACATGGCTTATATGGCTGCTTCTCCTGATCCTTCACATAAGTTTGTTAAAATTTTGTGCACCTTCTGTCCATGACTTTTTTGGGGGATAAAATTCAGATTAAAGAGAGGAAAGTGGTAAAGAAGTGTTTACAGGTAGCTGGACTTTCTGATATCCAGGATTTTCCATACTAGAATCATGGCCCTGCTGTTTGCAACAATGGCAAGCAATTTTCTCATGCTCCTGTTGTGATGCCCATACTGATGTCTGCTGACATTACATTGCTGGCAGATATGCTGCATGAGGGCAAGAGAGTCTTGCCCCTGGGAGTGAAAAACACAGGAACACATTTTTGTCAAGACATTTTATATACACTTAAAGCTCTCTGAAATCTCTTTTGCTGTTCTCCCTTAAATTTCAGGTTCTTAGGTCTCTGCAAATAAGGGTGGTCTCACATGACAGCCCTTTTAAAGTAAATTAACTGAAGAAGATTCATTTGCATTTTAAAGAAGGGTGTAGGAGGTTGTAATTAAAGAAGGAATTCTCGGCAATATTTGTCCATTCTTACAGTGTCTTCATTACATTTTCCCAATATCTGACTTTTGTCTTACAAATCCCTCCTTTCCTTTGACTCCCCTTGTGAAAATAAACAAAACCAGCAGCATTTCCTTGACCTAATAAATCTGCAGGTTAAACCATGTTGTGACAAATACATGGAGAATAAAAACCAACACAAGTTACAAGCCCTTTCCTTTATTGGT